>JAVGWX010000016.1:70543697-70566197 GCA_036924085.1 Ariolimax columbianus
TTCCAAGCTCTGACTAAAAAAATATTTCCTAATATCCAATCTAGACCTTTCTTTAGTTAATTTGTATATGTGCTCTCTTGTTCTCGTTGATGGTTGTATTTTGAAAAATTTGTTATAGTTTACCTTTTACCTTTCCTGTGATTATCTTATCAACCTGTATTAAGTGACCTCGAATTCTTCTCTTTTCAAGACACTGTAAGCCGGTTTTTCTGAGTCTTTCCTCGTAACTGTAATTCTAGAATTCCACTATCAGATTTGTCACTCTTCTTTGTATCCTTTCCAGCATGTTTATATCTCCTCTACCATAAGGACTCCACACCTGTACACATTACTCCAATCTAGGTAAACTAATGCTTTATACAGTTTGATAATCACCTCCTTACTCATATGTTTAATATTTATTTTTATCATACCTAACATTGTATTTGCCTTATTCACTGCTACCTGGACTTGCTCATTCATTTTTCCCACGTATGTTCTAGTATAATCCATAGGTCCCTTTCTTTATCTCTCATTCTAATGTTGTTCCCGCATATTCTGTAATTATTTTGCATATTAGATCTACCCATCTGGATAACTGGATATTAAACACCCTTTTCCATTTCACGGACCAGTCTCGAATTGTATCTGTCCGACCTCAATATATCCACCTCTGCTATAAATGAGACACTTCTACATTAGTTTTGTGTCATCTGCAAATTTTTCAATCATGGATCCTATATCAATGTCCAAATCGGTTATATATATATATATATATATATATATATATATATATATATATATATATATATATATATATATATATATATATTAAGAACAATGTCGATCCCAAAACTGAGCCCAGTGGCACTCCACTTTTTACTTCACACCACTTCAGAGTACTCCTCATTTATGCCCACTCTCTGCCTTCTTCCCATTAACCAACGTTCAATCCATTCTGCAACCTTTGCCACCTATTCCATGTGATTTTAACTTTATAAATACTCTTCTATGAGGTACTCTATCAAAAGCCTTTGCAAAATCTAGATTAATAACATCCACTGGTTCCCTCTTATCCATCATTTTAGTCACCTTCTCCATGAACTCCAATAGATTTGTTAAGCATGATCTCCCTCTAGTAAACCCATGCTAACTATTTCTGATTAGATTAAACCTGTCTAGGTGCAATACAATGTTTTCTTTGATAAATTACTCTGATTTCTTTCCCTTGTTTAATAAGGGAATCACTCTTGCATCTTTACAATCTCTTGGAACAATGCCTTTTGCAAGTGATTGAGAAAATAATATAGCCAATGGTTTTGCTAGTTGGTCTCTAATTTCAAATAGCATTTTTGGATGGATACCATCTTGACCTGGACATTTATTCAATTTCAACCCATCCAATTTTTTTAAAAACGATTTTCTCTGTAATACATAATTATTTTAATCCCAATATATCCTTTTCATATTTGAAAATATCTATAGGCTCTGGGATCTTGGAGCAGTCTTCTTTTGTGTAGACTGTGCCAAAGTATTGATTTAGTAGATTAGCTATTGCCCTATTTTCCCTTATTATTTTACCTGTGTTATCTATGAGAGGGCCTACCTTGACTTTCGTTCTTTGTTTATTTCTAACATAAGAAAAGAAGCTTTTCCTATCAGTCTTGATCCTATTAGCATGTTTTGTTTCGAAGTCCATTTTTGCTGCTTTATCCACTTTCTGAATGTTGTGACATGTTATCCAGGATAACGGCGGGGAGGTGAAGAAGGGTTTTGGCAGTTCTGGGTTACTGTTTCTAACGCTAGTAGTCAGCTTTGGGTCGCTAACCGGTACTCCTCATGCACTGTTCAGCATCTCAATCCATTATTTACACTATTCCTGAACACGCTCCGGGCCGGCATCACGCACCTGGAGCTTACCGAACTTTACTTGAGATATATTCAAGCTGACCTCTGATAGAAACATCCCCAAAATGAAATCTTGATATATCAAAAATCATAAATTAAGTGAAGTAATGTATAGGCAATCCGGAAATAGGACGTGCGAGAGCGGCGGAAGACTGCGCACCGCTGCAGAAAACGAATGCTTTTTTGCAAATTTAGAAAGCTGATACACATCCGGGCAATCTCATTCGCATGCATCTCCCTTCCCGTATTCTCACAATAATACAATGTCTCTCTTTCCTTTCTTCTATTAATCATTGATTCAATCCCTCCAAGTCGGCATGCCAGTTTAATTAAACGGTGTACTGTCTGCCACGCATTTATCCCATACATTTCTATCCCCTTAGTTGATGGCTTCCCTCCGCATCCTGCACTTTCAATGGCACTCCCAGAGTTACTTAATTTAAATGTTCCTCACTTACGCTCTCTTTCAGAACCAGAAAGCCTGTGTCGCCTAGCATCTATCGCTTCCCTGTGTCGCAAATTATCTTCTCCATCTGCGAGGTCATCCATAAGCAGTGTTCCAGACCCCGACAAGCAATCTTGTATTTCCCTAGAGGCCAGTATATAAATCTGTCAATAGACAGCCAGGATTTATTTGTGTTGATTCAAGCTTGCTGTCTCTAACCGTTTAGTACACATATTCTTCTGTGATGCTGCAAGGAACGGTCATCAAACAGCAATGTTATTATAGAGTGCATGGACGAGTATGGAAAATAGTGCAGAACACGAAATGGCTCGTTAGCTGTTCTCCATTTAGACGGAACAGTATCCGCACGCGTTCAGAATGGCCGCCTCACTGTCGGCTTGTACAGTGGAGCATCGACCAGTCGTTATCTTTTGTTTGTGGCCAGATTGTTTGAAAACTTCTAAATACACAGAAGAATGAAGGTTCAGTATAGCGACAGTTGTTTGAGTCAGAGGAGAGTGTATGAACGTATAGATAGATTTCAAAACGGAAGTAAAAATATCACTGATGATCCGCAGCGTGGGAGATCAGCAGGCGTGAAAACTGACACAGTGGAACAGCAGATCCGCCGTGGCATGAACCGAGAAACGAATAATGAATTAGACGTAGAATTCAACATGAGTGATGGCGCTGCGCACAGAATTGTCCTGATGACCTCGGAAATATAAAAGTGTGTGTCCCAAGCCAGCTGACAACAAGGTAATGGGGGCGGTGTAAAGTAGAGCCTTATGGGTGGATATAAGATCACCACTGATGGATATTAGAACCATAAGAACAGATATAAGAACACTACTGTTGGATATTATAAGAACAACTTAAAGGTCACACTAAAAGCCTTTTTATCTATACGGCATCATTTTAGTGGACAGCTGGACGAAGTGTGTTGCCAGGGACGGGGAACTATGTCGAAAAATAAGACACAAACAATTTCTGGTTCGCACTCTTGTAAAAATGTTATTAATAAAATTGCTCTTACTTAATGACTGTCCCTCGTAGTAGATTCGACAAACCGGCAGAAAGACAACAATAACATAAATCCTGCTTGTTTAAGATTGAAATAGGAGCTACAAGAGATGCACTTTTAGGTGGGAGCCTAACCAGGCATGCGGAACATTGGAACTCACAGGGAATAAGAAGACAGAGAATTCTAAAGGGCATTTTGTAAAGAACAGTTGAGAAGGAAGTTCAATTGTCCATAATTCAGCATGGTCTTTTTTATTAAGGCAGTTGTTGAAAGCGAAATCATTGACAAATCATTAGGATTGAAATTCACAAAGAAAACTATTAGATATTATATTTTGGAGCTGCATTGTTATAAACTACATGATGAGGTAGAATGATTTCATCAATTCTTTTCCTCCCTGCCTTGTCCTTCACCGTTTCTTCTTACAGAGTTAGGAACCAGTTTGCAGCTTATAAGTAACAAGCCCGGTCAATGTTTACCGGGAAGGCAATTGATCAATTGGCTCTGTTTCGCAGATGCTACAATTACGACCTACTGTGGTTATCGAAAAGGCACGACAAACTGCGTTAGATGCCATCCCACCTTTCTACTCTGCGGGTTACATGTTTACGGAAAGGCTTCGGTGGTAACCCTGAGGCAAAATCTGCATCCTATGCTATCTCCAGTCGTCTCGATGAATGTCTTGCCACTGGCAAAAGGTAGCTTAGGCTCTGTGAGTGAGGTTGACAAAAGGCGCAGTTTCTTCCTCACTTTAATCCAAATCTCCGCGCAAGTCACCCATTTCAGCAGACACAGCAAGAGATACGACTGTCCACACGTCTGAACAAAGAGAGTGGTCTTCATCACTTGTGATGGATAACTATCATATATTTACAATGTACAAAATCCTCAAATGCATTTTCTGCAAATGTTGTAACGGAATTTTACTGATTGCAGGCGGCTTAGAGATATATGTCGCTTTTCACAGTAGCTGCCGCGTCATGTCCAGGACAGGTTTTTATTTTACAAAGGTCAGAAAAACAATCTTGTGCTTGTCGTGGTTGGTCCAATCACGTGTCTGCATACCAGGATAGAGTAATCCTAACCGATCAAGCACAAGTTCATATACATATATATATATATTACCAAAATCAACCAAGATCAACGAACCGCTGTCCGAGTATCTGGGCAAACATCAGATTGGTTCGCAGTACAAAAGGGACTAAAACAGGGATGTATCCTCTCACCTTATCTAAATAACATCTATGAGGAATGTATAATGGGAAATGTTAGAGAAAACGAGAACACTGAACGTTTTGATACATTGATTTTCGGGTACAAGATTCCAGAGATACGCAGACGACACAGTGATACTATCAAGAAGTGCATAAAGGGCTAGAGCAGCTAATTTCAGCTGTAAACGGATCAAAACCTATTTATAAACATAAATAAAATAAAGATAATGACCACCGACAAAACACAATGTCAAATAAATGTACAGTAGATTGTGAGGAAATAGATCAGGTCACGCATTTTGAATATCTGGGCTCCAGAATTGACAAGAATGGGAACTGCACGAAAGAAATCAGAAGAGGAATTGCCATGACAACACAGAGACTGAACAGCCTGGAGAAATTATGGCAGTGGACCAACAAAACGACAAAATTAAGTCTTGAGAGCCTGTGTTTTTCCTGTGGCAGCGTATGGCTGCGAATCATGGACAATTACTAAAACGTCTAAACAAAAAATCGAATTCCTTCGAGTCAAAATGTTACAGAAAGATCATCAGAATACCATGGACAGAGAAAAAGACAAATGTAGACATTCGGCAAGAGTTGAGCATAGAAGAGAACTGTTTTATCAATTTCATTATGGCCAGAAAATGTAAATACTTTGATCAGAGAACAGTTACGAAAGGAATGGTGTCAGGCAAAAGAGGCAGGGGTATACCAAGAAGACGATGGTACCAAGATATCCAGGAATGCCTGAGTATGACTGACGGAGGCTGGAGTTTTGGCAAGGGAAAGAGTTTCTTTCAGACAGACTGTGATGGGAGCGACGTTCTACAAGGGAAAGAGTTTCTTTCAGACAGACTGTGATGGGAGCGACGTTCTACAAGGGAAAGAGTTTCTTTCAGACAGACTGTGATGGGAGCGACGTTCTACAAGGGAAAGAGTTTCTTTCAGACAGACTGTGATGGGAGCGACGTTCTACAAGGAAAAGAGTTTCTTTCAGACAGACTGTGATGGGAGCGACGTTCTACAAGGGAAAGAGTTTCTTTCAGACAGACTGTGATGGGAGCGACGCTCTATAAAGGACATGCTACATGATGATGATAATATATATATAAGTAAGTAGCATGTCATTTGCAGAACGTCGATTCTTACAACTACCAACCTATTTGGCTGTTATAAGTTTCTTGGCAAGTGTGCAGTACGGTAGGTTGCCCTTACTTTCCGTAAATTGAAGAGCGATTAAAAAACCAAGTCTGCCAAACTATACACGAGCGTAATTCAAACAGGTTGCGTTGGCATTGTGAAACAGACACCTCACCCCTAGGCGTCGCAGCCTCCATATATACACACATATACATATATACATATATATATATGCCTACTGTTCTATTATAATGTCCAGAGACCACAGACTAGGATTTTGGCAGTATGACAGTTGAACCTTCTCGCCATAATCCGTAAAATTATTTTTCAGTACGACAGGTGGCAGTGGAGGGTGGAGCAGCCTGACAAAATGACATATGTCATGGAACTGCGTAATAAATAGAGGTGCGTTATTGAATTCCTCCATACTGAAAACGTTGTGCAAATTGATTATCGATGCTTGCTGAACGTTTACGGTGCGGCGACGTGCTGTGCGGTTCAGCAGCGGCGAAAGCGCCATGAAAAACAAACCACTTTCCGGACCGCCATGATTAGCTGTCCCACCACGCAATGAAGAACGTCTTGATCGACTCATACGCGTTAATTGGATAACTGCAACCAGGGAACTGACTACGTAGCTGGTATCGGCTTCAATGCATTGGAAAAAATGGTGGCAATGTTGGAATATCACAAACTTTGCGCCATTTCTGCCACACGAATGATACCACAGGAATAGAAAGAACATGCAAGTGTGTCAGGACCTCTTGAACCATTACGAGGATCAAGTTCACAGTTACCAGTTACCGGACTTTCTTCTCCCAATTCAGCCATTCTCGCCTTACTCCATTACACTTACACACATTACTTCCCTCTCAATTGTATCTCATCAACAAGAGAGCTCACTTTGTCCGTTAATCCTTTCCAGGCCACTCACCCTTGCCTACGTGTCCAGCAGTTCAATATAATCAGACATTACTTCCGGTTCGAGGCTTAATTTACTGTTCGATACCAAAGTCTTTTGTAGTAAACTCGAAGTCTGTATTCAGAGTAGTGCTTACATTTGTAGTTCGGAACGAATAACCCGATTTCCAACATAATTACATGGAAATAAATAAATAAATAATTGTAGTGTTTTTCACATAGATCTAATTTGATATAATCATGTCAATCAGTGATTCCCAAACATGTTGGGCCCACGACACTCTTAATGAACTTGAATGTTTCCATGGCACCCCAAGTCAGAAAATAAGCCAACTCAATAGC
This sequence comes from Ariolimax columbianus, assembly GCA_036924085.1. NCBI lineage: Eukaryota > Metazoa > Mollusca > Gastropoda > Stylommatophora > Arionidae > Ariolimax > Ariolimax columbianus. The sequence goes on from JAVGWX010000016.1 coordinate 70,550,674, forward strand.
TACAGTGCGAAGTGGATGAGAATATTGGAATGTTTAGAGGCACGCCTGTAAACAAGCTACTGCCCACCATGGAGACGCTGTGCACAGTTTTGGGACCACTGCTTGATATCATTTTAATATATTAATCGTAATTGCTATTTATAGCTGATGAATGCTAGCTCGAGGAATGTAGTTTGTTTTGTAGATGTTTCCTTACTGACCCTTACTTGTGAATCGAACTTTTCGTCTAGTAAGTGTTACATTGTCTGAAATCTGGCAAAGATGGCGCCATAACTGGCTGCGAGTCTACATTTCTCTACTGTTTTGGATCATTATGGATGCCGCCAGACCACGGATTTGCCTGGAATTCACACTAGTCGACGACTTACACTTGTGTTCACGGAAACGTGGAGTTGTTTTCCGTCTGGACTTGTTATTTCGTTCTTTTTTTGTGATTTCTTCCATCCGTTTATCCTGGTCTGGACGCCGGCTGAATCGGTGAATGGCGCTACGCTTATACCTGTGTCGTATTTCACGCCACGGGTTAGTTCTGCCGGTTCACCTTCACGAATATGGCGTGTGGGAATTTTAGATGCTACTATGATGAGCTGAATACAGTTGGGGAGAGATGCCAGAGTCACTCACCCGCTGAGTGTTGTCCATACGACCTCTTGTGGTTATCGAAAAGGCACGACAAACTGCGTTAGATGCCTTCCCCCCGTTCTACCCTGCGGGTTACATGTTTACGGAAAGGCTTCGGTGGTAAACCTGAGGCAAAATCTGCATCCTATGCTTTCTCCAGTCGTCTCAATGAATGTCTTGCCACTGGCATAAGGTAGCTTAGGCTCTGTGAGTGAGGTTGACAAAAGGCGCAGTTTTTTCCTCACTTTAATCCAAATCACCGCGCAAGTCACCCATTTCAGCGGACACAGCAAGTGATACGACTGTCCACACGGCTGTACAAAGTTAGTGGTCTTCATCACTTGTGATGGACAACTATTATTTGCCTGATCTATCGTCAGAGCTGTGTTTGATACTTGATCACCAAATCGAATAGAAGAAATTTTAATTCAGAAATAATCATAACTAGACAGGATAGAGGGGAGAAAAACTAACTTCTGGTCAGGCAAAACATAATAATCTGATATGTTAGCCAGGGTCAGGCAAAACATAATAATCTGATATGTTAGCCAGGGTCATACAAAACATAATAATCTGATATGTTAGCCAGGGTCAGGCAAAACATCATAATATGATATGTTAGCCAGGGTCAAGCAAAACATAATATTATGATATTTTAGCCAGGGTCAGGCAAAACATAATAATCTGATATGTTAGCCAGGGTCAGGCAAAACATAATAATCTGATATGTTAGCCAGGGTCAAGCAAAACCTAATAATCTGATATTTTAGCCAGGGTCAGGCAAAACATAAAAATCTAATATGTTAGCCAGGGTCAGGCAAAACATAATAATCTGATATGTTAGCCAGGGTCAAGCCAAACCTAATAATCTGATATTTTAGCCAGGGTGAGGCAAGACATAATAATCTGATATGTTAGCCAGGGTAATGCAAAACATAATAATCTGATATATTAGCCAGGGTCAGGCAAAACATAATAATCTGATATTTTAGACAGGGTCAGGCAAAACATAATCTGACATTTTAGCCAGGGTCAGGCAAAACATAATAATCTGATATGTTAGTGAGGGCCAAACAAAATATACTGGCAAAGACATCCACCTCGACTTCCTGGCAGTACTCCTTGCGGAACATGGAATATTCTTCTTGGCAGCCTGGCTAACGAACTGTGTGGATGGATGTAATCAACACGCAGATGAAGCCAGGCATAACACAACCGCCTGAAAGATCCATGTCCGTGTTCATAAGCATGCTTGGGGGGGGGGTGGGTGGGTGTGTGAGAAAGCCCGCAGTTAAAGGTCTTTTTTAATGCGGACAAAAGAGAAAACTTACTCATTGTGGGCATTCTTAACAACAACATCAACAGACAAGAGCTAGCAGGGCAGATGAGAAGTAGACATAAATCATTTATTAAGAACAAGAACGCTCCACTGTCAGCACAGCAGGTAGCAATGATAGGAATCTTGATTCATTGACCGAATGATAGAACCTGGGAAAACGTAGAACGATATTTCCATTAGTGTCAATACTTGTACTTCTAGAAACAATAGATGGTGATACAATCTCGTTAGCTGTGAGATGGTAGCTCTGGACAGCACAATTCCTCCCGGACAAAAGGACATGTCTTCGTCAGTTGCTGTGGTGATGTGTAGAGTGTGTTGTGTATGATGAGGCGTGGGGAGAACAGTCAGTTTCGCACAACGGCTAGCCCTAAAGACCACTTTCTCTCCACAGGAGGCGCACAGTCGGGCAATTCATTTGTAGGTGTTATTAACATCTGGGAGGAGCGCGTGGCCGAATGGTTTCGAGGCCTGCCTGCCGACAAGGAGGGCAGCGGTTCGAATCCCCGGTGTGGCATATGTTGTTTTTTCTGTTGGGTGTGAAATAAACAAAAATATACACAGCGGCAGCAGCGGCGAAGCGGTCTGTAGTCCTCAGCCTTCAAAATCCCCAATAAAGTATCCGACATTTGGGCTAGAAAAATACAATTACTCATCTGTGGGCCTGAAATCCTAATCCCCTTCAAAGAACTCTCCTTAGTTCTCTACAAATCTCTCCTAGTGTCCCCACCATTTATAAAAGCAATGCTGAAAGGCCTCTTTATGAATGAAGTACAGTTGGGTTGCGTTTTTACCCATAGTGTCTTTTCGTGACTCAAATCAGATCAAGATGCAGAGCAGCGCATGAGCTGCAGTGGTCAGCGACTCATAGCTGATTACTAGTGTCAGGGCCAGCGAACCAGAGCTGCCAAGACCCTTCTACACCTCCACGCGGTGATCCTGGATAACAGGCTGCAGCAGGGCATACTGGCTAAGGAGAAGGGATCGAAGAGGGAATGCTAACCCGCTAAAAAAAATGCTTGCTGAAGTCGGATTTGTGGACCGAAATGTGCAAATCAAGCTGTCAAGCAGTCAAGCTGTAAACTACGACACAACGCATTTCGTTATCTGGACTACATTCTGATACTTAAGCCCTTTCAGTGTTTGGTAGTGGGAGATTGAGAACGAACGAAGCCAAGCCAAGCCAAATCAGATCCCATTCAGCGGGATTTTCCGCTAGGGGGACAGCCACAAATCGCAAGGAGCTATGTCAAGAGAATAGGATGCCTGGCGAGCCGGTGGAATGTGTTTGTCCAAGAAAGTCTTAATAAGGTACGAAGAGTGTGTGACTGTGTAGTCATGATGAAACTGCCATGCTCCCGTTGTCCACAAGTCCGATAGATTGTGTGGCACTGTATCACAGTGGCAAAACACAACCTTCGCCAGGCTCCCTAATTTTCCGACATGGCCTCTTACGATGTTCGGCTGTTTCCCTAGCTTAAAGTACCGCTGAAAGGTACCCGAAAAAAGTCATGGGAAGACATTATGCTTAATGCGATAACCCAGCTGTACCCATTCCAATAGAGGCCTTTCATCAATGGCGGGACTGCTGTGAGAAGTGTGTAGAGTCCTAATAAGAGTACTTTGAAGTGGATCACGGTTTCAAACCTCCAGGTGAGTAACTGTATTTTTCCGTCCCGAAGGTCTGATGCTTTTTTAACACCTCGTGTTGTAAATGCCCGACCCATAAATAGTTTCGCCACCAAAAACCCAATATTGTGCCAGAAATAGGAACTGGTAACCTTTTGTCTGCCATAAACGCGGAATAGTTCTGTTTGCAAAGTTCAAGACCCTCCCTGTGTCTTCATGGGCTAAACGATACAGAAATGTGTCTCATTAAACACGATTATGCGGCCTAGAGGTGTCGCGTCATGTGTGCTAAAACAAGTCAGTGTAAACACATTAAGGAGACGTTGATAAATATCGTAATATTCGTTATTGAAGATGCTAATCTCCGCCTGCACTGCTTCTGTTTGGTACGAATCTTTTGTTTTGCTTGCAAGGCCTCTAAAGCGAGGTAAACCAAGTGAATCAACCGCCTGAAGAACATGCAGTATCAATGTATCACTGTCTTCCTCGGGGCATTGTTTCCACTTCAAAGTTTGAGCTACTTTGCGGTGCACACTCGATGAGCTAAAGAATGTGTAGTGGTGAAGATTGTAGCAACGCATAGACTGTCCTCAAGCTTCTGTAAACGAGGTGGTTACGGGTCCAGTTTTGCTGTTTCCATTACCGCCCTGTTACAACAGATTTGCCAACTGTTAAACTGCTACATTAGATAGACCAATTATTAAACTATTTCATTAGATACAACACGGGTTAACTTACTTTAGCGATACACGTCAAAAGTTAAACTGTTACATTATATGCGCCATGGGCTAAACTATTATTTTAACCACGTCGTGGCGTCCAGAATTACATTGGCTATCACAAAGGCAACATTTTTAGATCAGCTACGTCAAATGGTACACTGTTACCTAAATGTCTTAAGGTAAACTGTTACAATAGATATGCCAGTGTTGAACTTTGCTTTAACTACGACAAAGGTTAAACTGTTACATTAGATACTTCTTCTTCTTCTGCGTACGCAGTCAGACAGTAACCATTATTTTTTCGAAAAAAGCGGCGGTCATCCTGAGGCTCTCGCCACTGCCATAGAGCTTGTCTTTCAGTTCCACTGGTAATGGCCACATCTGCTCTCTCTGATCCTCGTATGTCGGGCAGTTCTGCAGCAGATGTTCAGCGGTCATTTTACCAGTACCGCACGGGCATTCGTCGGTACACCATATCTTCAATTTGTTGAATAGGTGGTACCTCAGTCTGTTGTGGCCAGTGCGAAGTCTGAAGACAACGACCTGCTCTCTTCGGTTCAACTGGTAATAGGCATCGTTTTTGGTGTAACCAGTATGTTCGGTTTCCAAATTTGGTCATGTATCTGGCTTTGATAAGCCGTTTTGACTCTTCGTACGTCATACTGGTATCTGTTTGTGGTAGTCTTGCACCTTCTTTTGCCAGTCTGTCTGCCTCCTCGTTGCCTTGGATGTTGCAGTGTGACGGAACCCACTGTACCACTACCCTTTTTGGTGCGGACTGCTGGCACAGTTTGCAGAGTGCTGCTCTTAAGTCATTAAGCTCAGTGTTTTTCTGGCTTTTTAGCGCTGTGACTACGGCGAGAGCATCTGTCAGCAGGACTATATGGCTCTCATTTTCACTGTGTGTCACCATTTCTTCCACTGCCGCCCTCAGTGCCTCTGCCTCCGCTCTGAAATTGCTTGTGTACTTACCAGTAGCGAATGACAGTGTTATTTTTCTGCCATTTGGTAGGTTCAGGAATGCTCCTGCCCCTCCGTTCTGTGTAGTATTTGTTACAGAACCGTCGGTGTATGCATGGGTCCAGTCCATGCTTGGGTAGCTTTTCGTTATGAAGCTTAGGGTAGTATCTCTCCTTTCTTTTTCAGTCTGGCAGTTTTTGTTTGCAATACCTGGTATATTTTCTACCACCTCTGGAAATATATCCTGCCTCCAGGTAGGTTTTCGTACAGTAGTGATGGGTTTTGGTGTTGTTAGTGCGTTTATGGGATCTTCGTGCATCTTTGCTTTGGCTATTTCTGCAAAGTTTCTCCGCTTTAGTTTCCCATTTCCCAAATTGTTTAGTCTCTGGTGCATTGGATGGTCGGTCAGTCTTCGGAGTTTCTCTGACCTAGGCTGGGCTCTGCAGTCTCTTCTATCGGTCATGGATTGCAGTTTTGTAATCTTTTCAAGTTCTACAATTGGCGTTGACTTCATGCCACCTGTTATAATTCTCATGGCTTGGTTTTGAAGTTTGTTAACTTTATCGAAGTTCGCCTTCGCTGCTGTTGTCCATGCCGCAATGCCATACTCGAGAACTGCTCTCACTCTTCCAGTATACAGTTTCTTTAGTATGCCTTCGTCTGCTCCCCAGCTTGTGCCAGCAAGTTTCCTCATGATTGCCATTCTTTCTCTGGCTTTCATTCGGTTTCTCTCAATCTGACTTTTCCATGTCATGCGCCGATCAAATGTGACTCCCATATAGGTTGGGTTGTCTTTTGGCTGCAGGATTTTGCCATTTAGACTTAATTTGGTACTTTGGGGTTTTAATGAAAGCGAGAATATTGTGCATGTGGTTTTCTCCTCGTTTATTTTGACCAGCCATGAGTTCGCCCACTCTTCCAGCGATGTTAGGGCCGTCTGCATCCGATTTCTTGCTATGGTGAGATTCTTTTCAGAGGTCCACATAGCCAGATCGTCTGCAAACATTGAGCTATGGACTCTTCTTGGTATATTCTCTGTAATATCGTTTATATATACCAGGAAGAGTGTGGGTGACAATACTCCCCCTTGGGGTACTCCCTGCTCGAGTGTCACCTTTTTGCTCATCTGCCCTTGTACTTGGACTCTGGCCGTTCTTTGTTTGAGGTAGTGGTTGATCCACTTGTACATCTTCCCACAGACATCACTTCTTCTTAGCTTGACTCTAAGTCCATCTTTCCAGACTTTGTCAAATGCCTTTTCCAGATCCACCCAACCAGCTACTGTGTGTTTCTGTGCCTGGTAGGCATCTTCTATCTCCTGGGCTATGAGGATGACCTGGCCCTCAGTAGATCTGTGCTGTCTAAAGCCGGCTTGCTGTGGAATTAGTATTCGTTTTTCTTCCAGATGCCACATCAGTCTGGTGTTTATCATCCGTTCCATCAGCTTGCCGACACAGCTCAGTAGGCTTATGGGCCTGTATCCATTTGGATCTGTTTTGTCCTTTCCTGTTTTTGGTACTGGTACCAGTATTGCATCTTTCCATGCCTGTGGTACAATTCCCCTTTTCCAGCTTAGGTTCAGGACCGATAGCAGTTTCTTCTTCGCTGTTTGGCCCAGCCCCATCAGCATTTCGTTTGTTATCCCGTCTTTTCCGGGAGATTTCCTTTTCTTTAGTGTTCTCATAGCCTCTTCCATTTCGCGCATTGTTAGTTTGGCCATCATGTGCTCTTCAGGAGCCGTATTCATGTTTTCGTGTCCCTTTAGCTCTTCGCTAATGTCTGTATGCTTATCTGCAGGGACCTCGATGTGGTTTGCTCTGGCATAGTGATCGACAAAGGCGTTTGCGGCTTTCTTACCTGTGATCAAGTTCTCGCCCTACTTGATAGTAATTTGTTTATTTGACGGGGTTTCGTCGTTCATGGCTCTGACTAGCTTCCATAGCTTGTTCCCGTCTTTGTCCAGGTTTAGACTTTCCGTTTTATTTTTCCAGCTTTCTCTTGCTGTTTGCTTGAGAGTGTGTTTGTACTTCGCTGCGGCGGCTTTGAGGGCGATGTTTGCCTTCATGGATTTTTCTCGCTCTGCCATGTTCCTAGCATTTGTTACTGCATCTTCCACTTTCTACAACTCATCATTCCAGTAGGGCTTATAGTTTTTCCTAGCTCCTCTTGGGATGGTTTCAGTGGCGGCTTGCATTATTGCCTTGCTTAGGCTCTCTACCATGGGCTTCATTTTGGTGTTTCGTGTGTTGATGGTTTCACACAGCCCATCTGTCAGGATTGCAAATCTGTCCCAGTCGGCTCGTTTGTAATTCCAACGTGGGAGCGGTTTTGTTTCCTGTGGGCCTACTTCCATGTCAATGGTTAGCCTGATCGGCCTGTGGTCGCTACCTGCTAGTTGGTTTAGCACCTGCCGGTCTATTTTATGGTGTATGTCCTGTGTGGAGAAGGCCAAATCTGGAGTCGAGGTGGTATGCCATGTTCTTGAATAGAAACTAGGGCTATCCTCCGGCTTATTGATTAGGGAGAGATTTGCATCTATCTCCCAATCTTCCACTTCGTCACCTCTGCTGTCTGTGTCAGAGTATCCCCATCTCTCCAAGTGGCTGTTGAAATCTCCAACTACTATGCAGTTGGAGTCCCTGACCTCCATACTCGAGAGCGATAGGTCTCTATTTGGTGGTCCGTACAGATTGAAAATGCGGAGCTTCGTCTCTTGAGCCATTATGTCAACTCCTACAATTTCTGCTTGTCCGGTGTGATTGACAGATACCGCGCTACTCGGTATGCAGTTTCTGGTCAGTATCAGGACCCCTCCTTTGTGGCCTTCTCTATCTAGACGGAAGGTCTGGTATCCTCTGATTGAGAATTTATGGTTATTGTTGAGGTGCGTTTCCTGGATACATGCCACGTCAATCTTACCTTCATGCAGGTGGTGTGTTAGGGAAAGTTTTTTGTTAATGACTCCCTCCGCATTCCACTGTAGTATTTTGAGGGTCTTGAGGTTTTGGCCAATAGAAGTTGCCCCATAGCCATGTGCCTTGACTCCACGACACATGGGTGGGTGACCACCAGTAGTCAAGGGTGGGCCCCTTCGAGGCGTGAGGCCCGGCACTATCGCTGCCTGGCGGGACTCCGCAGGATGAGCGCCATGCGTTTTTCTAATAGGTTGTACTGCCATCATGCTGCGATTTACGTTGCACTGTTTTGTTAGGCTTGCGGCCGCGTGCATCCGATTTCAACAGGCGTTTCTGTAGGGATGCCCTCCTTAGCCTTTGGCTGTCCCCAGCCTATCTGCAAGGCAGCAGTTGTTTATGATCAGAGTTGTCTCTCTTATGGAAGTTGTCTTACCAGACTATCGAGTCTTCACTACTCGTGTCTATAGGGTGCAATGATGATATGTGAGATGATATATGAGATGGACTGGTTTATCCGGAAGAGAGGCAGTCCAGTGTGTCTGTATCCCAGGATCGTCACGTCCTGCCAGAAACGTAGCATTTGCATGTGAGTGGGGTATCTCTTTTTCCCTTTATTTTCTTGGCTTCTATGCAGGGATGGTACGCCTAGCATTCCCCGCCACCTGGGGTGTTGACACAGTGGGGCAGGTGTGCAATGTCCGCTGGTCTGCATCTCTTCTGCGTCCAGCATGATAGTTATATGGCTGATAACGTACAGAGGTAGATATCGTAGCCGACGTGCATTTAGCCAGAGGACAAGCCTGGTAATGTCACAGAGATGTTGTTCGCCTGGTGTGCGGACAGCTCTCATGGTCATTCGTTGAGTCTCGACAGTTCACAGTGAGGTGGCTGCTCTACTGTTTTCGACACCCCGACCAGGTACTAAGTCTTTAGTTGGTGGTTTCGCACCCCATCGCCGTATAAGGTGAGTATCAGGCAGTTGTCCGCCCGCTTTGATCGGCGGACGGCAAGGACCTCTTGCTGCGGCTCTACCGGATATGGCTGGGGCGCAAGCCCCAGGTATCGAGCATGTAGGAGCCTCCCATTGCAGTGGTGCTGAGATTTTGGGCGGGATTGCGGCTTACAAGGGTTCGGCCGTAATCCCCCACATGGTAGCCTCGCGCCATTGGCTTATCAGCCTGGTAAGTGAACCAAAGTGTCTGCGGCTCCTCTTGATATGAGCTGGTTTTCCGTAGCAACGCCCTGTCATTAGTAGGGTAAAACTGACCTGTCTTCAGATGGTCTATTTCCAGCACCCGTTCACTATTTGGTCAGACGAATGTATTGAGGGCTTTTTTTTTGTCAATGACTAGGTATTTGAAATCTGCGGTTTCTGCGGGGTTAAACACGATTTCCGTGGCGTTCTTTCATTAGAGTGTTTGAGAGCTGACTTGTCTTCCGTGAGTCTAATACCAGCGTACGTTCATTATTAGACCCAAACGGTAGTGCTCTCGATTTGTCAGTCGTTCTACAGTATTGGCGTGTTCAGTCAAATAAAGCCGCAGGTTCCACTCCTGGTGGTGCCCTTCCGTCAATTCCTTTAGCGAGACAATCAAGTGACTTAGAGGGTGGCCCCAGATTTTTGAGGGTCTAATTCCAGCACATGTTCACTATTAGACCCCATGAAGTGCTCTCTTTTGACAGTCATTCTACACTATTGGCGTGTTTAGTCAATTTTAGCCTCAGGCTCCACTCCTGATAGTGCTCTTCCGTCAATTCCTTTATCAAACACTGAATGCAGACCAACCGAGCCTCAGAGGGCATAACCCCAGATTTCTGAGGGTCTAAATCCAGCACCAGTTACATATTAGACCCCAGAAAAGTGGTCTCGGCATGTCAGTCATTTCAGTGTTGGCCGTGTTGAGTCAAATTAAGCCGCAGGCTCCACTCCTGGTGGTGCCCTTCCGTCAATTCCTTTAAGTTTCGGTATCTGATCGTCTTCGCGCCTCTGACTTTCGTTCTTGATTAATGAAAACCTTCTTGACAAATGCTTTCGCAGTAGCTCGTCTTGCGGCGATCCAAGAATTTCACCTCTAACGCCGCAATACGAATGCCCCCGTTTGTCCCTGTTAATCATTACCTCCAGTTCCGTAAACCAACAAAATAGAACCGAGGTCCTATTCCATTATTCCATGCACCATTATTCAGGCAGCCGAGGCCTGCTTTGAACACTCTAATTTTTTCAAAGTAAACGCGCCGGCCACCCAGGACGCTCAGCGAAGAGCACCCGTGGGAGAGAGCCGGCAGACGGTAGGGCAGGAGACAACGGGCAGTGAACCGGCGCGAGCCGGACCGCCCGCCTGCGCCTGAGATCCAACTACGAGCTTTTTAACTGCAACAACTTTAATATACGCTATTGGAGCTGGAATTAACGCGGCTGCTGGCACCAGACTTGCCCTCCAATAGATCCTCGTTAAAGGGTTTAAAGTGTACTCATTCCAATTACGGGGCCTCGAAAGAGTCCCGTATTGTTATTTTTCGTCACTATCTCCCCGTGCCGGGAGTGGGTAAGTTGCGCGCCTGCTGCCTTCCTTGGATGTGGTAGCCGTTTCTCATGCTCCCTCTCCGGAATCGAATCCTGATTCCCCGTTACCCGTTACAAACATGGTAGGCATGTCACGTACCATCGACATTTGATAGGGCAGACATTTGAAAGATCCGTCGCCGGCACATGAGGCCATGCGATCAGCACAAAGTTATCCAGAGTCACCAGTGGGGACGCCGCAACCCCGCGAGGGGAAACGACGATTGGTTTTGAACTAATAAAAGCGCTCTTTCCGCGAGGGAAGGAGCTTGGTAAGCATGTATTAGCTCTAGAATTGCCACAGTTATCCAAGTAGGATCGTGTCATCTAAGGAACCTCGACTGATTTAATGAGCCATTCGAGGTTTCACCGTGAGACAGTGTGAACTTAGACATGCATGGCTTAATCTTTGAGACAAGCATATGACTACTGGCAGGATCAACCAGATATCTGTCGGAGACGTACGTACAGCACACACCGGTCGGCGGAGGAAGGGTGTGTAAAAAGCCTCACTGGGACGACGGCCGCAGGGACCGACTGACGGGACGGACGGACGGTTGTTCCACCCGTCCCTCACTCCGTCGACCTAGGACCGCCTGACAGGGGCCTCCCACACGCAACAGACGACCGACCGACCGGGCTCGCTCGAGGAGGGATGGCAGCGCTCTGTGCAGAACGGATCCCAACGACCTCGGCGATGAATTTCACTGGGACTCTAGAGACAATTTGGCCTGCCGGCCTGCCCTTCTCCATAGGAGAACGCAGGGCCTCGAGGCAACGATTCCTGCTTTCCATTTGCCGGTCACAAGCTCTTTGCGAGAGTCGGACCACCAGCGAGACGTACTGTCGAGCTCTGCTATAAGCCTTAGATAAATCACCACGGACGGACCACGTTTCCTGATACGGACCAGACGAGCGCACCTCGGTGGAGGAGCCACTACAACAAACCGCACCCAATTCGCTCTACGGGGAAAGGCAGGCGAGCGTTTTCCGCAAGCCCGCGCTATCGCTCCGCCTGGCGGGACTGAGATCGCTTTACGAACACTGGTTGAAATTGAGTCGCTGCGGCGAGACAACTACCCCAGATTTACATTAGATACGTCTTGAGGTAAGCTTTTACATTAAATACGTCATAGGCTAAGTTGTCACATTATACACGTCTTGAGGTATACTGTTACATCAGATGCGTCAAATGTTAAACTGTTACATTAGGTACGTCTTAAGGTAAACTGACATTAGATAAGTCAAGGGCTAATCATCATTCTTGATAGGCGTTTTAGTTATATATATATATCAATATCACCATGTAGCATGTCATTTGTGGAACGTCGCTCTCATGACAGCCTGTCTCTGTCTATCTGTCTGTCTGTGTGTGCGTGCGTGCGTTTGTTTGTTGTTGTTTTTTTGTATTTTGGGGATTCATGGACGACGGTAATGAAGGTTAATTAATAATCAATACAATCGGCTTGTGGAAAAAGTGGATGTCTTTGAAATGTGGATAACACAAAAGGATGGCTGCATCTCATGGATGGAAATGTAAACAATTATCATTGAGATATTGGGAATGGTAAGATACATAATGAGGGAAATACACATTAGATTTAAAAAAAATATTTTTGATATATAAAGAGACACAACACACTCTGCTAGTAAGAATGCGGGGCAGCGGTAGGCAGGCAAGAAGAAGGAAGTAGGAAGACAACACCAAGAGATGGAGTGACAACAGCCTGTCAAAGTTTATCATAAGGATTAGATTAGTCGAAGAATCAACGTTATTGCACACGGTTTAGGTCTAACGCAATAGTGTTCTGTTCATCTCAATATTCTATGAAGAATCTCAGCACAATGCACCAACTCCATAGAACCGGTGAGGATCCCGTCATAGATTGGCTAAATGTTTAACATCATTTAAAATGCTGTGTGTTAGATTTCCAACTGTCGAGGGATTTTTAAAAGTGCTCGACACTGCACACGGGAGTCCTATCTCTACCCAGAGATCCGGGGAAATACCAGAAAGTCCAAGTGAAAAAAATCTTGATCTCCGCCGAGATTTAAACCCGCGACCACCAGCACTCGAGGCCGACGTCTTACCTAGAGACCATTCAGTCCCTCAATAAAGGCAAGAAACAGAGAATGTCGGAGATACATTGCAGTCAACCTTCGATGCGAAGTCGGCACTTAACATCAACATCATCCCCATAACCAACCTAGCTGCACGTGTTGTTGTATCTATAAATATGTATTCGCTACGATCTTCCACCGTGAGCAGCTGCCTTGTGATAATCGCTTGCAGACGATTCAAGCTTCGATTGGCACGGCCCTTAACCTCACGTCTAGCGACATCGTAACTCATATCTGGGAGTTCACAGAACGCACTCGTGCGAATATTTGAAATCAAATTTGAAGTACATATTAGCCCATGTGAATGCTTTAAATACGAAGAAAATATGCGCACAATTATCCAACTCTTTCAGCGTGAACATGGACAAAATCCTTTAAGATAATTCGATTAGCCTTTTCATCAGATCGAAGTAGGATCTGAGTAAGAGGCATGACCTTTTGTAGAACATTTTGGTGATCTTCTGAAGACGATATAATCAAGCTGATAATAGGCTGGTCTACATTCCTGTTTTGCAATGCCAGATTCCCATGGAAATGTCAACTATAAATGCACTAAGAAACAGACGTATGAAAACACTAAAGAAACAGTAAATGAAGAGATGACGAGTGAGAGTAATAAAATAAAATAATAAGCAAGTCTATAAACTGTATTACCAATAAATGTTATAATTTATTAAATAGTAGCATTTGTCCATGGAAAGGAAAGGTGGGTGGGGGGGGGGGGGGGGGTGGGGGGGGGTGGGGGGTGGGGATGAGGAGGGGGGGATGGATGGAGAGTTAAGAATTCTTTTTTTTTAATCTGAAAAATGTCAATCGAAGCTGCGACGGCACTCAAGGTTAATCAATCAATACAAACATGTACAGGTATAGGATCTGTGACGCACTGGGGCAAGGGTGTGGGCTTTGTTTTGTTCCTGTCTTGGTGTAGTCACTGAGCTTCTTCTACAAATACAGGTCTTTGTTGTGTGTAAATTGGGGGGGGGGGGGGAGACTTGTCTGTAATCATGAGTACAAACATGTCTGTAATCTTGGGCTCAAACGTGTTTGTAACTGTGAGTACAAATTTGTCTGTAATAATGGGCTCCAACTTGTCTCTAACCATGGGCTCAAACGTGTCTGTAACCTTCGGCTCAAACTTGTCCTTAATCTTGGGCTCAAACGTGTCTGTAACCTTCGGCTGAAACTTGTCCTTAATCTTGGGTTCAAACGTGTTTGTAACTATGAGTACAAACTTGTGTGTAATCTTGGGCTCAAACTTGTCTGTAATCTTGGTCTCAAACGTCTGTAATCTTGGGCTCAAATTGTCTGTAATCTTGGTCTCAAACGTCTGTAATCTTGGGCTCAAACTTGTCTGTAATTTTGGGCTCAAACTTGTCTGTAATCTTGGGCTCAAACTTGTCCTTAATCTTGGACTCAGACTTGTCTGTAATCTTGGGCTAAAACGTGTTTTTAACTATGAGTACAAACTTGTGTGTAATCTTGGGCTCAAACGTGTTTGTAGCTATGAGTACAAACGTATGTGTAATCTTGGGCTCAAACTTGTCTGTAATCTTGGTCTCTAACGTCTGTAATTTTGGGCTCAAACTTGTCTGTAATCTTGGGCTTAAACTTTTCCTTAATCTTGGTCTCAAACTTGTCTGTAATCTTGGGCTCAAACTTGTCTGTAATCTTTGACTCAATCCACAACACAGTGTATTTTTGTTTCATTCGGAGGTAACAATGACACCCTAGAATGTTCCCTGCTAGATAGCATCCGTCTAGATTATGCACTTCATGGTTCGATTTTCCTACATTGTACACATCCAGATTGAACACACATAGACCTTACAATACTAGAAACACTAGATAGCTCACTCTTAGATTTTATACTCCTAGATTACACATTCCTAGATTGCCCAATCCTATATATGTACTTCTATGTTGTCCACTTCAAAATTCCATACGCCTAGATTGCACACTCCGAGATTGCTACTCCTAGAATATATACTCCTAGGCTGCACATTCATAAAAATCATACACCTAAATTGCCCACACCTAAATTCCATACACCTAGATTGCACACTCCTAGGTTGACCACTCCTAAATTCTATACATCTAGATTGCACACTCCTAAATTCCCTACACCTAGATTGCTACTCCTAGAATCTACACTCCTAGGCTGCACACTCCTAAATCCCATACACCTAGATTGCACACTTTAAGGTTGCCCACTCTTACATTCCATACACCTGGATTACACTCCTAGATCGCACACTCCTAAACTGCCCACTCCTTGATTTCATACACCTAGATCGCACTCCTAGGATGCAATATGTTTCTACAATCACAAGAAAAGAACGTCGGACGTACATTGGACAAGACCTTAGAATGAACAACAGCATAGTTCCATTTGAAACAACGATGCGGAGACCAAGTGGCACCAGAAAGATGGAAGGGCCAAGAAAAATACTTCAAGGGACAATAACCAGAAGCACGTCTTCGGTGGATCTCAACTGACGGGCAGGGACTACAACGAATGGTAGAATGGCGTTATATCATGGAGAGCAATGCATTGTTGCATTATGTACCGTGTTTGGCGATGACAGAACATATACAGACAGACAAGCAGAGAGACAGGCAGGCAGATATAAACAGCGAGAGAGAGAGAGAGAGAG